>JACGCM010000896.1:0-23434 GCA_014058105.1 Kingdonia uniflora
AACTTCATTTGAAGAGTTGATGGTAATTTGAGTAATAGCTCATTGATGGTAATAGAAGAATGACGTGCTTCGCCAATCGTCTGGTTTCCTCCCCTGGCATCAGAAGACTCTCACCTCCCAGCTAGGGAGGCAATTAACTCGCCTATCAAGGATCTGCATTGTCAGAGCCATAGGCAACTATATAGGCACGAGGGCATCTGCATGTTGCATGTTTGTCTTTTTTTTCTCCTGAGGGTAATGAGGTTATGTGCGATCATTTTTTGCGGAAACTCTGGATCATGACTGTCACACAAAGAGAGCATAGACTCAACCCTGCAATGATTTAGCTTGCATTGATTTTTCCCCTGCTGTAATGCCTCTGAACCAGATGCAACCCCCCCATGTTGCGCGAATCTATGAAAATGGAAAGTTTGGGAATTGCCGAGATCGAGAGCGAGGTCGAGCCATGCGATCAAGGCTTCGACTCAGCCTTCGACATGGTTTGCCGAACCATGCGGAAAGCGTAATGTTGACAGAATTTCTATATGTCGATCATTAGTGGTTGACCAAGAAAATACAAATTCTTGAGCCATTAAGGTATACGCAGATCCATTGCTGAATAAATGCCAAACAGTAGGTGAAAGGCGTCCAGGGATCTATGTTATTCTCGCGGTTGGTCTTCTGCTTAAAATCATCACTTCGTGTTCGTCCCAATCGAACATCTTCGACTGCCGGGAAGTCAGCGGATGAAACTCCTAATCAATGTTGGCGCCTTTCTGGGATAGAGTTCGCTCGAATCTACTTATATTTTCAAATGTAAGGTCATGCTTCGACCCAAGGGCTACAAAGCAACCACTACTGCACTCGTCTAGATTTTTCTTTTTTACTGGCAGTACTTCCCGAAATGGGATAACTAGTGATGATAAACACAGATGCAGGCGTGGACGCCCATTGAAAGTATGCGCCTTTGAGTTTTGCGGGATGAGTAACCAAAGTGTGAGCGAGCAAGACATCTCAAGTTTGCCCGAATCATCAAGTTTATACCTGGCGCCTTTAGAGTTTTGATTGCTTAAAATATGCAGTTTCGAGATGATTTGAAGTCTAATAGAATTTCTTTGAACTAAGTACTGAACTGTTGATGCGAAGTGTCTGCTGCATGGCGAGGGCCTCATAAAGAAAGGGTTTTTCCTGTCGATAGGGCGGTTGCTGCCAATAATCAAGGTGAATGCAGCCAGATAGTGCTTTTCAAACGCTCGGTTTTCAAGTTCGCAGCCGAAGGAATGATTCACACTCGGTTGTGTCATGTTAATTTCCGGGAGTTGTTTTCGTTTTTATTGGTTCTTTGTGGACGCTCGTGCGTAAGCCGTAAGGAGGCAGAGGCGGAGAAGAACAAGCACAGCTGTCTAGAGGATTTATAATGAAATATTAAGGAGCCTGCCTAGTCTGCCACGCCCCACTTTTAAGGACGTACCTTTTTGGTTCAGCCGACAATAGGCCATGCTCGATGACGGTGCGGCTCACAAACACTACGAATGAGAATGAGCTGACGCGAAGTCGGTGATTCATCTCGTAACCTCGCTATACTGATATTTTTTTTTTGATTTAGGACATACGCGCAGCCTAAGCAATTTCTAGCGCCATTGAACACTAAATTTGCATTTGCTACCTAAGTCTGGCAGCATGAGGCTTTTCTATAGTTAATATGTACGACAGATAGGTATCGCAAATAAACTAGAAAAGAGCTTCGCCTGCGTTAGTCTTGGATAAGACAGATATGCGGGTCCTATTTGGTTCCAATGAGCCAGCCCACTCTATATAGACATGTCATCTGATGCTAAACTTTAGTAATCTGATCCTGCCCCAAGCAAGCGGTCTAAACATTTAAACATGTAAAAGCCATGACTGGCTTCAGTGAGTATACATATACCGGTGAGTGTTTTTAGTGATAATAAAGCAAGTTTTAAGATTGCATCTTCTTGGCAGCAGGAGTGAGTCTGCGGCTACATCTGCATTGCTAAACCCGAAAGAACTTGCGACTGCCCCTTACCATCAATTGGATAGGCGTGGCCTCAGTGTCATCCTAGCATGAGGCCCCCATCGACAGAGTTTGCGACAGAATATGCATGAAATAGTCGCAGACGCGGGGAAGCTGTCCTTCGGCTGATGTGCATCTATGTTGAAGGTCGCCTGACGAGTCGACACAGATTCTTTGCATTTTGCACCGCTTCTTTTAAGGAACTAATGAACCACAATGAATTTTTTTTTTTTTTTTACCCCACTTGATATTCCAGTCTGCATACGGCACTTACCTCTGATAAAACTTGCCGGAAGGTCTATCGAGTTTGTATACTTCGCGCAACGAGGAAAGCTTCACTGCTTTCTCCTAAGTTGGACCGCCATAGCCCTAGCGTATACACTTCTTTGCTGGATAGTTTCTGGTTTTCTATGACCTGGCTGCCGCAAGAAATAGCCGCGGGAGGAAAGCGTCACGGCCGATGCGCACGCACAAGGTATGCTTGGCAAGGTCTGTAACAGACCGGAGCATATATCATGGAAGGTCAGTGCCAAATACAAAATGTATTTGTTGTTCAAAGGAAAATATATATGCCCCTAGAGCGCGCGTAGCTGAACGCGCTGCTACTAAGATCCTCATCGCAGCCAAAGTGTCCGATAGAATAGCTACACTATGACCCGGACTGTGGAGTGCTCCATGCTACAACCAGCAGGTTCCGATGCGGCGTGGGGGAAGCGTTCCGTTACGAACAGACAGCTCCTCTCGTTTTCATGTAGAACGCGCTCTGTGCGGGCGATTATAGACAAAAGAAACATGTGATTTCAGTTGGTCAAATGGACGCGAGCATTGCACTGGGATTTTGTGGAAGTCTGATACGAAAGTCTTCAAGGTGCTCCGCCGTTTATGAACAGAGCGGCGCACGGCCCATTGGAGCCTTCTTCAGCGTTCCAAGTACCACTTCGAGAGATTGCTGGCTGAACGAATCTCACGTGTCCATATGGGCAACGCGTTCGATAAATGGGTGGACATGCATGAGCGGGACAGCCATTCTCGTTGACACCTATAGGCGGATACCGAGCGCTATTCGGACTTCTTGATCAATTGACAAGAAAACTGGTTTGCACTGTGTACTGTAATAGACCCATATAGCCGGCTGGTTCCTTCCCCATTGTGACGTGATTAGCGTAGACAAGAGTCCATGTGACACGCCCCGCCACGATAACTGAGAATCCTCGTGGAGTTTGCCTATGAAGCATTCATCGTGATGTTGACTTATTGGCCCTAGAGGTTATGAAGGTTTGCCCGACCTTTTCTTCATTTCTTTCGGCAGTTGGGAGGAGAATCAGCACAACGACCATCAGCCCCATGCGCTTGGGGCGAGGATGGCCCCCCTCCCTTATCGCCCATATTTTTTTTTTTTTTTTTCTCTATGCAGCATGTGCTAGCCCAGGATGAGGCTTTTGCCATCTTAATACCATACATGCATCAGTGGATCAGATATGCGTTCTGACACGGGAAAACGGATGAATATTGATAGGCGATGTCACAGTTGATGAAAGATGTGAACAGAAAGAAAATGCTACTTACGAGAAGCCTTTTTGAGGATGTCGTAGGCCAACGCGACATGGTTTTGGCTACGTTTAGGAGTGTGGGAAGCTTCTCTGGCTAGCCTGCACGTTTATAACATTACCTTCGAATGCGCTTACGTTGACAACTGTTAGGAATTGGCCCGTACAATCTAGTATTGTTAACTTCGCGTTAAAGCCTGATACCTTGTAGCATTTGTATAGTAGATAGTTGATACCACGCAGCTTGGATTTGAAGTAAGCAGTAGGCAAAACAATTATTGAAAACCGAGCGCCAGATGTGCAGCCCGTTGCGGTAATCCAACCGTCTCGAGTGTGGTATGCATAGAGTCGCTTAAATATACTGGTGTAGCCGACCTTCTTGTGCAGCACGATGTGCTTTGAAGATGAGCGCTGGGAGCGCCCGTTTTTTAAATAAGAAGGCTAAACATTTAGTTAGGCTAGTTGTCAGGGTGGCGAATGACATTTATGATATGCGGAGCAGTAAGTAATAGTAAGACGTATTGCCCATGCCTCTGACTTCAGATAGGGAAAGAGCGATTGAAATTGGATAAGGGAATGCGCCAAAAGGGGTACTGCAGTATAATGCAACTAGCGCGGGTAGCTAAGTAGCAAGGGATACTGAGTGGAGCCGAGTCCGGCAATGAGTTAGAGGTAGGGACGCCCCAGAGTAGGGGTCCGCAATCGAGTATAGGCCACAATAACACACAAAGGACCCGTTTGCCCCGTGTTTCTTGCCCCGAAGCTTCTGGTATACTGTTATCAAAGTCTTGGCGGCCACCCAGTTTGTTTTGACGGCGCTTCAGTCTCTATGAGACGAGGAAGCAATACAGGTAGTCGGTTGGACCAGCCATATGAATATGGGGTTAGGGTTTGTGACGAACGCGCGAGTTCTCATCTGCAAAAAGGTGACATCACAGGGTGGTGATTAGAAGCCCCAACAAAAGCGGTTATTTTTTTTTTTTTTGGTTTGAATTGGCCACCTATGAATGCGTGCTGGGCGCGATTCATGATGGCCTGCTCAAGGTGCTGATATTTTTAACCATGTGACACTCTCGGAGAGCATCTCTTCTGATGAGTTGAGCCGTTTGTACCTGGGAGAACTAGGTGCTTCTTTTACATAGATTGTGATACAGCAGCCAGGGACATTGCGAAGGTATGCGAGCTAGTAGACTTACTGCGCCAGATCAAGGTTCTCTATTTTCTGTGATTCGTCGAGAAATCTTTGGTAAGCGCTTTCGAGCTGGCTGTCTCATTGCCTAGAATTTACTGAAAATTGAACAGAGACTCATCATCTGACTTCTCTCGTCCGTATTGAAGGAGAAACCTTAGGCCGATAGAAAACCAGGGCATGCGAAGTTGCGCGATTTTTTTCTTGAATGCTTTGTTATAGAGCGTTTGGGACTGGTGTGTTGCGATACCACTCGAAGGGGCGTCAGTTGGCAGTAAGGAGCTGGTCAGAAAAAAGTGACACTAATAGGTAGTCATGCTATGGAGTAGAGCTCAGGGCCTTTTAACATTTGCAGAATGTGGGATTTAGGTCTGTGTTTATGGTCATTTGACTGAGTTTTGAGTACCAAAATTGACGGGGGTATTTTGATAGCCAAAATGTTTGAAAGCAACGGTGTTAGTGTAGCTGGCGTCTCTAAGAATTGGGTAGGTGATTAGCACGCTACTTGACGTGCGAATAACTGAGTTGTATTTATATGCGTCAGACGTCCTGTGACAACATTTGCCCAGCGAATGAATCGGAGGCAGATCGGAGGCAAGGCATTACACGAAGTTGAAGAGTTGTGGGGTCGAGCAATGATGGCATGTATTCGGCAGTACAGACGTCCCCGAGACCCGTTCTCAGAGCCGGATGGCTACCTGAAGAATGTCTGGAGGGATGGTGGGCAACAGAGGGTGGAGATAAGAAGACTCTTATGTGGGTTTGATCTGCAGATGGATAGAAGCCGGTGCCCTGTGGGACAGGAACAATAGTCGCTGAATATGTATGAACTGGATGCCTTCGGCACGGTATGATATAGGGGTATACTCGAAGTTAGTATCTTAGGAGAACGCACGACTCCTCAGACGGCGCGCGGGCAAGATTTTACGCCGCCTGAAGGTCTGCCGACTGCACATGTATGAGGTGCAGCAGCCTTCCAGAGCCGACTGATAGGCTCTGAAGATCTCGGGACAGTTTGCCGCAGATCAGTCGATTGTCTGCGTTCTGATCTATTTTCATCATCCCAAGCAGCGCGGTCTGCGCTTCAGTTACTTGACAACAGGACGTGAGTCCCCGGTTTTTGCTCGCTGCGATAAGCTTTATGGACATGTGGCGCTCCTCGCGTTGGATGCTGCCGCGACTCGTGAGATTATAATTTACAGAACCCTATTTGGGCAAGCCCATTCCGTCGATAGATGATGCCTGCCTGTTGAATTAGGAAACAAAGGGTGAGAAATGCCATGAAGAGAAGACAGTGGATGCTTGAAACAAAGGGAGGGGAACAATGACAAAAGGACTGGCAAAGATGGCTAGGTTGCGGAAGCTATATAGGACAGTGCCTGCTACCATTATAGGAGATAGAAGCACGCCCTAACTTCTTTTAGAGGCGGGCAAGGTGACTCTTAAAACAACGGATTGATTTCTGCCCCAAGACGAATCCCCGTAACGATCTAAAGTATGAACAACTAGAAAAGACAAATAACTATGCAGGTAGCAAGGGCCTGAATGTTACACTCTCACGACTCTGATGAGGATTTTTACGAGCTAATTATATTCTGATTGAGTAATTGAGCGGTTACGCAATATGGTCCTTAACAAAATGTGGTCGAGGGTTCACTGCCAGAGGGCCTGAGAACGGGAATTTTCTAACCCCTATTGGCTCCCCATACTCTCCTATTTATAGTAACCATAGAGCATAGTTGAGTCACCAGCTATGCGTTGGAATTCTATGAGTACTATCAGGATTATCCGGTGAGGGTATGGGCCCGCTCGAAAATGCCTGTGTGTATTATCACTGTCACTGGTTGTGGGAGGTGCTTATTGTATCTGTACTTTTATACGCTTATGACGCAGCTAGTTGGGCCTGTTACGGTAGCCCCCCACAGGCGAACAATCAGTGCGACGACGCTTGTCTAAGGCAAGATGGATGCTGTCCCATCATATTTCGACCGTGTGCCTAGATATGAGTCGACAGAGATTAACGATGTTTCGGCATTTTTGACTGCAATGTGTGAGTTGTCCTCGAAGCTTGTTGGAGTCGAAGCTTCGTCTTCATGCGGATATCTGCGAAGGCTTGTATTTGAAGGATTAAAAAGGAGGGCTCTCGATGATATTTAGCGTAGGTGCGATGCCCAGACTCATGGAGTGTCTGCATTGAGCCTTTAGTCAAAGACTGAGCCAGTAGGCTATACCACAATCAGCCCGTTAGAAGTCGTGCCTGCCTGTTTTTAGTCCCGAAGCAAGAAGGGACATGACTTTGTAGCCAATACAAGCCCTCTTTCAGTGAGAAAAGATGGCAATTTCTTGATCTTTTCAAGAGTGAATCTGATTGATATCCAGAAGCAGCATTCATCACAAATAGCGAGCTCAGTGACCATGCTGATAGAATCAAGGATTTGAATGAATCGTTAGATAGAAGTGAAAATGTCTCTTTGGAGTGTGTTTGTTTTGATACATGCTAAAACTACGATAAGCTCAACTTTCCATTCTTCTTAGGGAATGCGACGATGTTAGATATCCAATCTGGATAATTTTACTTTAGGATGAATACCATTTCGATCAATTCCAATTCCATGTAAACTTTACTTGAAGGCAAAGGGATTGTCATCGTATTTCTGTTTGACTGCCTGTGGCCGTTGATGTTGATAACCAATTGCTTATGACAGCTTTGGCCCTGTTACATCGACCCCTAGGCATACTCTTCGAAGCTGTACACGCAAAAAATGTTTCCAATTACAGCTCATAAGAATTGAATGAGAAATGAGAACATCCCTATCGGTGTTGGACCAGCTTGGTATCCCGATAAAAGTACCTTGACCTAAGACGCCATTAATGTTGACTGATATATCGTAGGCCCACTCTTTTGTCTCGTTAAAGACTGATATTCAAGCGTGATCAGCGCTCTAATAATACTATGCCAGCATATCTGTCTACCTATCAGAATGCGAAGAGAGGGTATTTTCGCAATGCTAGCATAAAGGATTTGACCTACCTGATTTATATACGAACCATCATTGTGCTTGAAGCAGATGGTGACATAGATTATAGGTGGAAAGAAATGCTTCCAGGTTGTTATAATCCTGCAGCCAGAAGGCCCCATAATCCCTGACCGCTACAAGATTTATATGATTGATGTAGCAGATGAAGTAAGATGGTGGCACGGCGTCATGTAGCGTAATAGTAAGATGCATCTGGCCTACTCACTCTTTTTAAAACACTACTTAGAATAACTTGATCGGCCAATCCCATTGGCCGTTGGACTAGGTGATTGTACTCTGAAAGAGAATCTTTATACCGCTTCCAGTATCGAGTCTCATTGTGACTGACCTGAAAAATTCTCTCATTTCCAGCTATTATGACTAATGGGGGGGGTCGGAGGGGGGGAATCTTGATTGTAGCAATTCTCGTCTTTGTCGCGTGGTATTGAGCATAAATATTGCCTGAATTGATTTCTGCCAGCACTGCATCGCATGTGGAGTAGGAATCTTCCGGTAAAGAGAGGCACCACCAGAACGGTTATCTCATTGTAGAAGTTGTTGCCACTGAACAAACGACAGAGGATGACTAGTATAAGCTTCGAGCTACAACAAATGCAATCATTGGCTTATTGTTGAATATGCACCCATTTGCGATCGGTGCTTATATTAAAAAAATGGGCGCTATTGCGAACCTATTCTAGTTATTCCATATCCCAAAAGTTTCCTTTGCGCAATCGAACTTCCTTCAAACTTAGATTAAAGCCGTCCGATTGCTTGGGTGGGCAGTAACCCCAGACGTGTTAGAGTGTGCTTCGATTAACTCCTTGATGCCATGACTATGTGCTCTTGGTGACTGACATTTAACATATTCTGTTGGAGTAGACTTGACGAGGCATGGTTGGGATTGTTAATACCGGTACCCTCACTCCAACAATCACGTGCTTAGAATTCGAGTTTGACGGTCACTATTTTTCTCTCATGCATTTTTTTTTTTGTGAAAATCGCTCGTGACCTCTTCTGATTTTTGCGAATGAACTACACAACAAATACATGGCGAAGGTTACTGTGCATGCTGCCAATTATTTATGAAAACACACAAACACCACCCCCCCCCCCTTTAGCTTTACTGGTGTCTCCTTTGAGCGTCCCAATCTGCCCCCTAGTCCGGCTGCCAAAGACAAACCTCAAAGGGTTTTCTGGCCACTTGCTTGCCGATACCCTTGTTGGAGGAGCGCCTGAGTGGGTCTTTGCTCGAGCTTGTAATGCGAGTACTGAATTGACGTTGTTCCAGATGGTCCTCATGTTGTTGAGAACGTTGTCATACGCGCAGCCTTGTCTCCAGCCTTTCGAGCTTCTTGATGCCGATGAGCTCTCGGTTTAAGCAGTTAGACTGACGTACTTGCAGCGTATACGCTTCTTAATTTGAGTAGAAGATTCGCTCGAAGGTGTTCTGTAAGTTACCCCAGGCTCGAACTGAAAAATCGCAGCTGGATTTCAGTTGTTTTTTGTTCTTCCTAGAAGTGACCAAGAGATTTCAAATGAATAAGTAGCAAGTCAATGTATGCCTTAAAGGTATCGTGGAAATGTCTCTCATATCCCACAGGATGGTGACCAAGTGTAATGGCTCAACTTCCGTAAGCTCGAGAGGCTCAGAATTGCTTCGTACCGCTTAATTTCCGTGACAAAAAACTAATATAAGATAAAAATGACAAATTAATTTTAGCCGTGGGAAAACCTCTGAATAGCGTCAAATACCACAACCTCGCTATTGAGGCGTTTTGCCCCAGTAACAAATGTAGCCCTTTTATTGCTTGATGATAATTTTTTAGTACAAGTGATCTTCAAAACTAGAATTCTTGCATCTTGCTAAATGTAGATTTTTACTGCTCGTATTAATTGAATTCTAGAAATATAGTTTTCTTTAGTGATTTCTTGCATATCATTTTCTGGTGCCTGTCTCTTCTGGAATTTTACTTGTATATAGACATTATCGCCCAGTTCTTATCATAGCCCAGAAAGACACATTCCTCATCCGAACAATGGGACGTCAAGTGGCATATAACTGAGTAACTATTGAAGTCGCTGCCAAAAGACAGGTGAGTCTTTCAATATATCATGCACCCTTTTCTGCCCTTGCGCGAACAACTCTGTTCTTCATCTATTCAGGATGCTAAGGGCTCCATGATTATATTTATCGCTTACATGAGAATGACCTAAGTTGATATGGATGGTATGTACCGACTGGAAATAGTTCGGAATTGAGGTTAGATTGAGGATAGGTCCTATAACTGGGTTGCCTTCAATTCATTCAATTTTATCATATCATCTTTTAACACGGTGAGTTTAAGCCAGGACTCTAACATATCATTCAGGCGTCCGACATGTTTGAGCGCTCTGTCACGTTAAATGATTGTTCTAATTGAATTTTGACCAAGACTGGTTGGTTGTTTTCTAGTGGGTGTAAAGGATTAAACGGTGGCCATTGCTGTGGAAACATTCGTGTATGCGTCCACTCATCGCTGCGCAACCGCCCCAATATCAAGCAGCTGCTGAACCATTGTAAGCTAACTCGCTCTTCGTAACTTTGTGTATTTGCCTCGGTCGAAGGGTAAATTAGCCAAACAAGTGATTTATATAGTAACTTATAGCGCGATCCTGCATCGCAGGGTAAGTTAGAGAACAGTTAAATGACAAGTCGTGAATTATTTTATTTGGAATGAATGCTATTATTACAACCTACAGGGAAATGACGAACCGCCTGTCAAAATGCCAATTACAAAGAATAGACAAATACAAAATTCAAAATGTCATTGGGTGCCCTAACAATTATAGACATGTATTTGCAGGAAAAAGTATTATATAAGAGTTACTGAGCACAAGATTAAACAACTGATGATAAATCCAGTCACAAGTCAGGGTATAGCCGATCAAACTGACTATAAAAAGCTTTAAACCAATAGCCAAAGAAGTTGGACATAACATGGATTGCTGTTGCGGTATGAGTTTTACTACCTAATTACTCCTTCCCCTCAAGCCACAATCCCTTTCCTCAAGATTGTCGTTCTTTATCGAATGACAGATGGAGCCATTTATCCAACTCTCGTATTGGCCAAAAGACGCTCCTGATGAAGTCAAGTAGATAGTTGTAGAAAGACCTTTAATATATATCAACCATAGCATCATAATTATTATGGGCCTCTAGTTTTGTTTACCGCATGTGTGCTGTGTGGTGTAAAGTGAGGGGGGGGTCGGGGGGGGGTGCGGGGGTGGGGGGGTGGGTGGTGTGGCCTGAGGAGTGAGTGAGGCGGGAGCTTGCAAAGGAGCCAATTCACAATGTGAAGTTCGCCGATGGCGATGTCACAGGTGGTATGTGGGCGGACTGCCCGGAATGCGCCATCTACTTTTTTCCAATAGTTGCGTCGTGAGAAGTGCACTATATAATGCATATCAGAAGCTTGATCGATCACAAACCTATTTAAGCCCTGCCGCTCAATTTTCTTAATTCATTCTAACTCTGGTGACCATTCATTGGGACGATAGCGAGCATGGAGGGGTGTATGACCCCGACAGGATCTCGCCAACGCGGAGTTCGTGTGTAGGTCAGTGCCCACTAAGCAGACTGACTCTCAGTTTATTTTCTAACATCTAATGCGGGTTATAACATTACATATGTGCGATGAATGCGAGAGCAGACCACGCGCCAGAAGGTCTGATGCCTCATGCATCAACAAGTGCGAATTTGCCTAAACATAGTGATATGCACTACACATAAGTAAGCCGACATGACTAGATCATATCGAAATTTCATTAAATATGATAAGGAAGTCATTGACCTATGTCCCCAGCCAAATGCACATGACATGCATCAGATAACATACTGACAAGAGTTAACCAAAAAGTAAGATGATAAGCTCTTATGTTACGAAACAACTAGCCGAAAATGAAAGAAGAAAAATAATTAGCCGTCATAGAAAAAAAGACAACCATTATTGCCCGTTAAACCATTAAGAAAACCTCAAAAACCCAGGGATATCAACATTTTTTAGGAATGATAAGGCTACGAAGTCTGCGAACAATTATGTAACAACATTGATCTTCCATCCACCTTTGCATCATGTAATACCCTTCCTCAATTGCGCTGTCCAATTGTGTAAAAAGCATATACACCACAGTCATAGAATTCAGCTGACTGCCAGGCCGACAATTTGCAGATCAGGGTTTTTCCATTCTTCTTCTGTTTCCGATGTCTGGCCCTAAGCAACTACCTCTGCCTTAGATAGAAGTGATTGTGCACTTCTTTTTTAAAATTACGACTCAGAGACATATTTCTGAAATACTAGCTTATTTGATTAATGCGATTAGCCTCATGCACTGCTCCGGCATCGGCTTCTTCTTGTCTTTCCTCTGTCCTATCTTTTTTAGTCTTTTCCGCGCTACATGGCGACCCGTGAGTTCGCTATAAAGTTATTCTATTATCTCTATATGCAACAGCGACAGCTAATATAATGGCATCCATCCAAATTCTAGCAAAAATCAGCGATCTATGGTTTTTTGTTTAATTTGGAGTTTGGATTCGTGTCTGAAGTAGTGTTTACCGATGAATCTAGAACTATTGACGAGCCATTTGAAACTAATGACCCACTTAAAGATTGTTGAGCAGAGGCTTTTGTCACTGTTGTGTAGCGTACTTCCAGAACTTGTGCGCGTCAGACGTTTAAACGTTGAGATCAGTTCGATACTTCAAATTTCGTGTTTGTAATTCGCTAGAATCGCGCTTATGTTTTTGCAGTAAACGTCGATCAACTAATTTTAAAAAAGGAAAACTACATTTAAACTACAAAGTTTACTTTACAGAAAAAATAAGGTTAAAAAATGACAAAGGAAAGATATTGGACCGATAAAAACCACGTACACACAAATGACAAAAAAGGCAAAGAAAGGAAAAGGGAAAACCTCCTAGTCTCATCCATTGCTTGGGGTAAGTGATATAGGAATTTAGGTAATACGTTTTCCTCACCAACTCGATGATGAAAGTTCTATTACAATTAAACCACTTCAATAGTTCTTAGCTCTTACAAAGACACCCAAACATTTCTCACTGTATCCATTGCGCTGTTCGTCAGACAATGCGTACCTTTTAGGAACAACGAATTTGATACAAACATCAGGAAGTTTAATCAAGCAGATGACAGTATAAATATATTAATTCTATTGTAAACTAATCGAACATATACTTCCAACTCCACACATTACTTGTTTTAGCTTCGATTATCCTGCCAGTTTAAACTTGTCTTCTGCTTTCAAGGGATAGTAAGCACTAACAAAATTGACATGAAAGCCCTATCACCATAACAAGACATAGAGAACAAACAAATAATGAAAAAGAACAAGATTTGGTTATAAGATTGAGTGGGGGACGGCCATACATTTTTTTTTTTTTCCGGCTTATTTTTACATCTTTATCCCACAAGCCCCTTCGCCTAAGTATAGAAATGAGGATCAGCATTCATACACATTGGGCTCAGAACCCTTGAATCAGGCGTTGACCTCAAGGACATAGAATGATAGAAATCGTTGTCAAACATGCCATCAACTTTTTGAAAGCATGCTAAACATGACCCCAAAATATTGCCATTTGAACCGGCTCGTACACCATCGCTTATGAGTCAAATTATGAATCAACCACATCCCAATTAGCTTAAACAACATCTTTGAGAAGTCTCTTCATCAGCTCCAGCCAATATTATCATCAAAATATCCTCATCTTTGAAATTTCATAATCGGCCCTAGTAACACCATCAACATCTTTCAAAATTTCTTAATCAGCCCCAACAATAGCATCCACATCTTTGAGAATTTCATCAATAACTTACTCTTGACCACCACCAACTCCATTTTCCCCACCATGTCTATTTTCATCGAATGTTTGATCTACCTTATCAATTCTTACTGAAACGTATAACTCTTCTGTGGTATCAAATTCATTTCCTCCATTCCCTTCTCCCACCTGTTCCTCTGGGCACGATACCACCTATTAAAAATTGAATGGCAAATAACAAAGTAAGAAAACACAAATGACAATTACATGTATGATAATTTTATAAGTATTTCCTTGTCTAGTTGATCATCATCTAGGGACGAAAGTCTGCAGATAACTGTAATACTTTCACTTATTATGCGGTCTTATTCTTCATGTCGGTTGTTTATATTGACTTCCTCCTCTCTGACAGATAATTCTAAGTCTTTCGGTGCAGCATCTCCCAAGTTCCTCCTATAAAATTCATAACAGAATGACAAATGAAGAATAGATAAACAAATTAAGTGTGCAACTTATTGTATTAGAAATATACATCGACGAGTTGATCACGGTATTGCCCTTTCTCAACTTTCTCAGCTTCTATCATTACATATTTACCGTTTCCTTGACCTACCTCTTCTTTTTTGTTTTCCTTTCCCTCCGAGGCTCCATTATCTGGTGAATGTAACTCATCTTCGTCGTTTACTCCAACTATATTTTGATCGTTCACTAGTTGTATCTCTTTCAATATACTATGTCCCTCTAAGCAAGGATTCATCTATAAAGAAATAATAGACAAATAAAAAAGTGAGAAAATATAAATGATAATTGCTTACTTAATAGATGCCAATCTTATAGAATACCTCTGGGAGTTTACCACCGTATTCTGCAGATATGGTGCCCAGTAAATCACCTAACACATTCCCATTTGTAGGTGCGTCAACTTCAATTTCTTCTTCCTTCTTAACCAATTTTTTGGGCCTCTTTCTTGCACATCTCTTTCGCTTTAAAATTAATGATATTAATGGTATGTCGAGGTCAGTGTCTTGAATCTCTTCTTCCTTCGTCTTCACCTTTTCTGCCAAAGTTTTCTTTCTTTTCCTTGTACGCATTTTACGCTCTTCTTTGCCCTCATTCTACAAAATTGTACTTTCCCTCTTGATCTAACTTTTTTTCTAAAGCAATATTCTGAGTTTTATTTTTTCTCTGCCATGTTCTAAGATTTTTTTACAACCACAGGGTGGTAGAGGCTGCACACTCTGTCCTTCATCTCGCTTTTGCTTTGAGTTTACTCTGGCATTGGTCCTTGCGAATAAGCTATTGTGGCTTAATAATTGTGGGGTGTACAAAGCCAACTGAGTTATAGGTGTAGAGGACTTCCTTACATTAGATGTCTTCATTTCGTACGAATTAGGGTGGAGTGTAGCAATACTATTTGCAGAACGAGCTTTTAATAACTTATTCCTAATTTGTTCCAATATTACTTGTTGGTTGTCCATCTTATTGTTTAACTATAGCAATAAATATCAAAAACAATTACAACATTTTCTATAAATTACAAATACGGGGGTATAATATTAATTTACCTTGTCAATGCCTTGAAATATGGACATCTTCTCCATATGAGGCACTTTTGCAGTTGTTTCTTCCTAAAATAACATAAAAATGATAAGATACAAACTAACATATGAAAAAAAAACTACACTGACAGAAAATGCTTAACAAAACTTATTTCACAAGTTCTTCCTCCATGTCAGTAGAGGACGACTCTAACAATTTTACTTCCAATTTAGGCCAGGAAAAAATCTCAATAAACATGTGTATTTTATGTATTTTGATCAATTTTAAATTCCATCCCTGTAACTTTGGAAATAAGTATTTCTTCTCTTCACTTCTTTGTCCCCCAAGGTAAGAACACTGAGGTAAGCCCAAATTAAGTACCTAGGTATATCCATGGAGGGAGAGTGCATTCTCAGAATTTTTATCATCGGCATTTCCATATTTAGCAAAACTGTCTACTTGCTCGGCCATAAAATTATAGAGTTCTTGCCCCTATGGTAATTTATTGAACTTATTTATATCATCGGCCATATTGGCATATTTGAAATCAATGTTTCACCCTGTGTTTGGGACGAGAAAGGACTGTAAGATATCGAGCAAATTAAGACGAAGAATGTCATCTACATATATAAAATGAATAGAATTAACTAAATATTTAGATGAAGATACCAGTGATATTTAAATGGTTCTTACCTCGGTGTTTGTCTTGCCTTGCTAGGATCTTTGTAGCCTTGAAATCGTTGATTCCATAACCTTTTTTCATCTTTAAAAAATGCCTACGCCTAAAGTCCGTTATGTGATCAGGATCGACGAAACTAAAATCGTAGTGCACATGAGCTGTACGAAGCCCTAAAATTAATACAACATTAAGGGACCTGAATGGTATCGTTGTATCACGAAATAAGAATTTAATGCCACCAACATATCGATCAAATATCTTTACACATAGAGTCGACATAGTAATATGATCCATCAATATTAAGGGAGCAAAACATATAGTTTTCAGGGAGTCCCTCTCATCATCTGGAAGTTTAGCGTACAAATTATAAAGTCCTTTGTCGGAGCATCTGATAGTATTTTTCTTTACTAGCTTCTCAATTTTGATAAATTCTTCTCACTTAGACTGCACTTTCTTCCTCGCCATTTCTTCAAACATGTGGCGTGCATCAAGAGATTGAGATCAATGTAAACTCAATAGAAGAAAGATCTATGGAAGACCAATGTACATACAAGATATCAACTTAATAGAAAATCAATGTACACACAAGATATCATCTTCAATGATTTTGTTGCCATAGTGACAGTAAAAATAAGTACAACGATACAACTCAATGTAAGCTACATTTCTCGAGATAGCTTATGTTGATTGATAGAGCAATAATTATGGCGATGTAGCTCAATGCAAGATACTTTCATTTCTTAAAATATATATCCAGGGATAGAGATCGAGGGAAAGAGTGAGTCACAGAGAAAGATTAAATATGGGATGCTTTAAGTTTGTTAGATCTATCTAGATATATAAGATACCAAACCAAAGGAGGGGGGAGATAAGGTATGCTTTGAACTCGTTGGATCTATCTCTATGGAGTGATCAAAACACATGACAATCTCTACATACAGCAAAGGATAAACACTGCAAAAACAGATGAGTCAACACATGTAAATTTAAACATGTTAGTATTTCAACAAGTATTAAATTGAATAACATGTGTCTAGTTCATTTCAATGCGAAGATGAAATAATAAAAAACATGTGACTTATTTTAATTGGACTAATGAAAACCAATGTTCACTGACAAAAATGGGTCTTGGTAGAAAAGGGTATAAAATTACGGATTGTCATCCTTTATTATGAACTAAACTAAAACTTGTTTCCAATCTTGTGTTCTATAATTAAAATACATGAAGTAAGAAAATAGTTAAACTTAAAAGATAAGAAATATAACTACATTTTGGGATTTGTAGAATTTGTAGAAATTAGGGATTAGCTTTCCCTGCCATGATACATATCAACATAAATAATTAAGTAGTAGATTTTAATTTTAAAATGAATATTTTTAATGACCCTACGTCAAATTGATCTCTTCTTAAATGGATGTACTAATCAAAACATACTATGTAAAGGAGAACATGCATTGAAAATACGAACTATTAAAGCATTGTTAAATATAATTCATTAATAAACGTAATATTCTAAAACAACTTAACATTAATAATTTAGGTAAATAAAACTAGCTATATTATTGATAGTTCCATAAAACATATTTTATATCTCCAATTAAGGTGATCATAGAATAATAATACATCAACTATAACTAATATAGAGAGGAGATCATATAATTAAGCATAATAGAGATAAATTCTACTACAACATCATTATATGTCAAATATGGATTAATGGGCATTCCATCCTCACCCTAGCAAGAGATTTAGCTACTCACGTTCTTAATATTAAAACAAGATAAAAAGAAAAGGAATAAAGACATGAAGAAAATAATTAACTTAAATTTTTTATTCAATAATAAGGAGCTTACAACCAAATATCTTCTTTAATCCTTTAATTATTCAAGCTCTTATCTTAAAAAATCAGTTGTCTCTCAAAGAAGTTGTGTGTAGAAAGAGGCATAAGACTCTTATTTATAGACCATAAGAATCCTAAAACCTACATCTAAATTGGAAAGTCTAAAAACTGCTAGCTATCACCGACTTTCCAATTTTATTTCCAAAAATATATATTCCAGAAAATTATGACAAAATTATGTAAAATAGATCAATGACTTTCCTAAATCTTCAAAAAGCTTTAGCCAAATCAATTTTTTTTAAGTTTGTCTGCTTCACAATTTTTGTCAGATGCTATTTTGGGTTAAAAATTACTTTTCTTGATTTTTAAAATTTTCTCTCCTCTTTTTTACCAAGTTACTTCTAATTCCATTGAGTATCTCCATCAATAACTCTTGTAAATAGCTTGAAGAATTGCATTTAGAATAAGATCTTCAATAGTACTCTAAAATTTGGCTCTTCCTTGCAAATTACACATTTATTATTGTATAACCTAAAAATCATGAAATAATCATATAAGTTTTATTTATTAATAAAAATGAGACTTAAGAAGCTTTAAATAGAAGGTTCGGAATGGTCATTCTACATGCCCATCAAATACTCATAAACTTAAATTTTACTAGTCCTCGAGCAAAGAAAAAGAATAAAACCATAACTCTTTCGTGGTTTACAATGATTGTATTTAGCGTATGCAACAAGCCGTTAAACCTATAAGTTTTCCCAAGAGGACGAGTTTTGTCTCATGGGGGTTTGAAGTAACTGTAACCATAAAAGTCGGTAAAGGCATTCTAGTAATTTAAATAATCTTTAGGTAATTTTTAATGACCCATCTTTATTCGTAATTGGTAAAAATATTATGAAAAAGAAACACATAAAAGTTTACTTCCTTCACAAATATATATCTATAAAATCATAGAGTTAATCAAAAACTAGAGATACTATCTAATAATTAGATAGATATTTAAATAATTTCTTAATATCCTCGAGTGTCTTGAAAGTAGATATTACAAATAAGACTTTATTTTAAAAAAATTAGTAAATATCCAGTAGTCTCGTATTTCGTAAAATAAATCAAACTGTTAGTTTGACAAGTACCTTAGTTAATTCAAATCCTTTTTTTTTAGTTTAAGGAATAACTTTAAGCCTTTTATTTCAGTACTTGTTTATTTTTCTTTAGTAAAGCCTCTATAATATAAGCTTTCAGTCAACTCAAGTTGACTTAAGTTGCCAGGGTTTGGTGCCTCTTCATCACCTAGACTATGGATTCTTTTAAATTAAAGTTTTTTCCATGCTACTTTCACATATATAGTTCATGGCTATACTCAAGATTGGTGATAATTTTTCCTCTTTCAGTTCCAATTTATACGAGTATGTCTTGCGTCGTGAAAGTATTTGAGTTATTTATCTTATAGAAATCCTAACTTTATTTTTTATAGGACCGAATTTATTCTTAGGTAGTTGTTTCCCTTGTAATGGATCATTCTTACCTCAAATACTTGATTTTCTTTAGATTGGTTAAAATTCTATCAAAAGTAATAAATGCAAAGACTAATGTGAAGTGCAATATTATAAGAAATATCAATTAACTTGAATATTCTACTAATTAAAGGGTAGTACATCTAGCTTAAGATAAAGATCCAAAGTTTTTTAAGAACATATTTGATAAACGTTGTAATTTATTAGTGTTTATGATCAAAATATTTTGTCCCATGTCCAAACTATTCCTAGTTATGAAAATTTTCCATAAAAATCTTATAATTAAAAATATGTCCTTACTTTTCTATAAAAAGTAATAAAAAGGTGAACAATTTTCCTTTACCCCCAAACTAGAAAGAAATATTGTCCTCAATGTTTGAGAACATACCAAAAATTAAAGAGAGAAAAATTGGAACATAATATCTGATATGGCATGGGTTGCCTCTCAAATAGCATTAAGTTTATTGTCTTCATCCAAACAAAACAGGGTAGCCCCAAACTGAGTGGAAGTTGGATGAAAATAAATAAAACCTCAATCCCCATAGATAGGGTCTAGTAATTTCAAATCCTCATTGGTGAAACTAAAATGATCATGATATGGCTTAAGACGTTGACCATTAACTTTGTGTGTTTTACCAATTTTAAGTTCCTCAACCTCAACAACACCATGTGGATAAACTATTTTAAAAATGAGAGGACCAGTTTATCGAGATTGTAGTTTGCCAGGGAACAAATACAATCAAGATGAGTACAATAAGACTTTTTGATTTTGTTCAAATGATTTTCGTAAAATATTTTTGTCATGAAACGCTTTCATGCGCTCCTTGTAAGTCTTAGATGATTGATATGCATCATTCTGTAGTTCTTCTAACTCATCAAGTTAAAGCTTGCAATATGAACCGGCTTTCCCAATGTCAAAATTTAAAGTCTTTATGGCCTAATTGACATAATGCTCTAACTCCAGAGGGAAATGACATGTTTACACGTAAGAAAATCAGTATGGAGACATTCCAATAGGTGTTTTGAAAGCAGTATGATAAGCTCATAAAACATCATTTAGTCGTATTAACCAATCTTTGCAATTTACTTTTACCGCCTTTTGGAGTATATTTTTGATTTCCCAATTTGAAACCTCCACTTGCCCCCTAATCTGTGGATGGTACGGTGTAGCAACCTTGTATGCTACTCTAATTTTTTTTATTAAGTTTGCAAACATCTTACTGGTTGAAATGTGACCCCCCATCGCTAATTATAGCCCTCGGTGTCCCAAAATGAGAGAAAATGTTCTCTTTAATAAACTCAATAGTCACCGAACTATCATTTGTTTTAGTAGGGATGGCTTCTACCTATTTAGTAACATAGTCAACAGCTAATAGGATATACGTGTACTCGAAAGATTGTGTGAAGGTACCTATATAATCAATGCCCTAAACATCAATTGATTTAATAATAAGAATAGGGTTTAAAGGCATCATATTCCTATAAAACAAGGCTCCCATTCTCAGGCATCTATCACAAGCTTTTCAAAATTTGTGAGCATTGTAAAATATGGTTGGCTAATAAAACCCGCATTGCAAAAAATTTGCAGAGGTTTTCTTAGAACTGAAGTGGCCACCACAACTGTGGGAATGACAAAATATGATGATTTTGGTATGTTCAGAATTTGGGACACATCTCTGAATTATTTGATTAGCACAATACTTGAACAAGTATGGATCGTCCCAAAAATAATATCAAACCTCGTTAAGGAATTTAGTCCAAGAACTAGGAAGGTGGCCAATGGCAAGATTATTTATTATGTCTGCAAATCATGGTACAAATGGTATAGAATGAATAAACATGCATTGCTCATCGGGAAATGATTTGCAAATGGGTAATGACTTACTAGAAGAATTATTGGTTAATCAGGACATGTGGTCAACAACAACATTTTCAGCAACTTTCTTATTCCTAATCTCGATATCAGACCCTTGTAGTAATAATATCCACCGGATTAAGCGTTGCTTTGTGTCCTTTTGGGAGAGAAGGTGTTTGATTGCTGCATGATCCATATAGACTATCACTTTAGAACCTATGAGAAAAAAATGGAATTTCTCTAGAGTAAAGACTATGGCTAAATGTTCTATCTCAGTGGTTGTCTAATTAAGTTGTCCATCTTCAGGAGTTTTACTAGCATAGTATATGATGCGTGGAAGTTTATCTATGGTTAAAGCCAAAACAGCTCTAATGGCATAGTCAGATGCATCACACATTAACTGGGTCGAGCAATTTTACTAAATTCTGAAATAACGTATCGGTAAAATCCTGTATGCCCTAAAAATGATTGAACTTCCTTAATAGATTGAGGGGGCAGATAACTAGTTATGACATCTACCTTAGCATTATCTACTTCTATTCCCTTTTTAGATATGACATGTCCTAATACTATGCCTTTCCTCACCATGAATTGGCTTTTTTCTTAATTGGGAACAAGATCTTTTTGTTTACACCTAGCCAAAATAAGAGATAAGTAGTGGAGGCATTGGTCAAATGAGTCACCAAAGGGTAAGAAGTCATCCATGAAGACCTCAAGGAAATGTTTGACCATGATAAAAAAGGATGCTCAACATACAACGCTGAAAGGTGGTCTGGGCATTGCACAACCCAAAGGGCATGCGGTGATAGGCAAAATTACCAAAAAGGCAAGTGAATATTGTTTTTTCTTGGTCTTTAGGAGCAATTGGTATTTGATTATACCCAAAATATTCGTCAAGGAAGCAATAATATTCATGGCCAACAAGACGTTCTTGCATCTGCATCATGAATGGCAAGGGAAAATTATCTTTCGAAGTGACGGAATTGAGCTTTCTCTAATCTATACACACTCGCCAACCTGTGGTCATACGGGTAGGAATGAAATCATTATGATCATTCTTGACAACAGTGATGCCGAATTTCTTAGGGACAATATGAATTGGACTTACACACGGGTTGTCGAAAATAGGATAAATAATTATACAAATTGCGAATGTGTTGGATTGAGCCTTCTTTGTCCTTCTTGGGACTTCTTGGAATTATCCTCAAGCCTTATCTCATGCATGTATACAAAAGGACTAATATCCATAATATCTGAGATGTTCTATCCATGAGCTTTTGTGTTTCCCCTTAAAATATGTATTAATTTTTTTTCATTCTCAGGCTCTAAGTCAAATGTTATGATGGTAGGAAGAGTCTCATTAGGACCTAGATAAGCATATTTTAGATTTTTAGGGAGAGGTTTAAGCTCTAACTTAGTAGACACTTTTTCTTCTTCGGGTATTAGATCTTCAACTTTTAGTATTTTTGCCACATCAGTAGTATCCATAATAGTGATAAAATCTAATAGAGCATTAACCTCATTAAGGAGGTCATCAACATCAAAATTCTCTCCAAAGTGTATAAGGAAAGTTTTTAATGGGTCCCTAGGATTTGAACTATGAAATCTATTGTTTACAACAGCACCAAGCATGCTGCATTCATCGGGTTCATCTTCAAACGGAGTATGAGTTGCATTGAAGATATTCAAATCAGTAGTCTTATTCCCATAAGTCAACTTCATAGCTCCCCTACAACAGTTGATCAATGCATTAGCAATGGATAAGAAGGGTCAACCAAGGACCAACGGTATCTAATCTTGAGGACATTCTACCAGATTAGTGTTAATTACCACAAAGTCTACTGGATAAAAGAAGTTATTGACTTGGATGAGTACGTCCATCACTACACCTCTAAGAGCTCGAATGGATCTATCAGCTAGCTGTAAGGCTCTGTTGGTGGGCTTTAATTAAAGTCAAGTTGGGAACCTAGTCTCAGGCTTCAGTTACTCCTATTCCTGACAATAGATTAGTTTGCACGTTAAGTTTTTTTTTACTCACTTTAGTAATAACTCACGTACAAATCTAATCACATAGACGCACATGTGGTGGAAGGTGGGACAAACTGCTTATGATCACCTTTCCACACTAGCTATTATAGGGAATATACTTTCTCAAGTTAAACGTAGTGTCTGTTAGGTGTTCTAATGAGCGTATTCCTAATGTTCCCGGTCCGAGCACTATAAGCCTTTTTGATTAATTATTTATTTTATGGCTTAACCGTGGTTAATTTTAAGTCAATGTTGTACTCCAAATATTTTAAACCAAGTGATAAACTCTCGGGGTCCAAGTGTGCGATGCCACATATGAGTGATGAAATCTCATTCGTTGTTTGCCCTTCAACAACTTTAGAATTGAAAAATGCGCAAAAATCAAAAACATTA